>VDFB02347571.1:257290-297199 GCA_007258455.2 Sequoia sempervirens | reverse complement strand
GAACATCAGGAGGATAGTCTCTCTTAGTCTCAACCGGACTAGCAGGAAGGATCATACATTCTGCAACCCACTCGGCTTGATCATGACGGATCAGCCTTGCCATTCTTTTGAATGACACAACTCAAGGACCCCCATTGGACATTCCTCTTAGAACTATCCTCTTCCCATTCGATTGGAACTTGAGCTCCATAGTTTGCAGATTTAAGGAGATCTCTCCAAGTGAACGCAGCCATTGAATGCCTAAGACGGCATCAGTATCTCCAATGCTGACTACATAGAAGTCATCCTTGACTTCGTAGTTTCCCAATTGCATAGTCATGTTGGAGATCTTATTGGTACATGAAATGTGGAAACCATCAGCAACCATGACCTTGAAGCCTTCAAACTCTTATGTTTGCAGCCCCTTCTTTGCCACCACAACTTCGTCAATGAAGTTATGAGTTGCTCCAGTGTCGATCAAAGCAATGATTCGCTGCCCCTTAACCATTCCCCAAACCTTGAAGGATTTGTTTCTTTGGAAGCTCGAAAGTTGAGCCAAGATTCCTCCACTTTCCTTTTCATCTTCGGCCTCTTCTGGGGCTCTTTCCACTTCACTATCCTCAAAATCAGATTGCTGGTCTGAAAAATCAGAATTACTTTCACCAGCTGAATAGTACTCAATCTGATTAAATTTAACTCCCTTTGGGCAAACATGATCTTGAGACCATTTTTCCCTACACCGGAAACATAACCCCTTTCTTTTGAGTTCGTTCAGGGTCTCCGGATCCAATCTTGTGACATGAGGATTATGATGTTTGAACTCCTTATGCTGAGGTCTCAAAGGAGGTCTATGTTGAGGTCTTTTCCCTTTATCCTTTTTGTGAAAGGATGGATTGGATTGAAACTTTGCCTTAGGAGCAGCCCACTCCATGTTTCTTGCCTTCTTCATGGCCTCCTGTAGGGTTGGTGGATCAAAGGCTTTAATCCAACCCTTGAGTGGTTCCGTCAAACCCTCACTGAAAAGGATCACCAATCGCCTCTCCGTGATTCCAGTGACCATGACTGAGAGTCTCTGGAACTCAGCTATGTAGGCATCAACTGTGCCATACTGCCTCAACTGTGCAAGTTCTCTGAAATGTATTTCAGGGTCTTTTTTCTCAAACCTCTCGATGAGCCTATTGGTGAACTCATCATACGTAGTGATAGACCGATGACCCAAGGTGACTAGGCCATGGTACCACCACTCGTGCGCCACCCCATCAAGGTGTAGCATAGCGAACTTAATCGCCTCTTCTTCTGCCATGGGTCTGAGAGCTAGATAGTTATCCAGCTTCTGTATCCAAGCTCGGGCTGAACTGTTATCACTCCTGTCATAGTGTGGAAGTATAACCTTGTTGACAGCTTGATACAAATCCCCTTGCACTGGTGTTCTTCTTTGCTCATGATGTCTCCCTTGTCCCTATTCTTTCTTTTGTGATCCATGAAGTCATTATAGGACATGTCCATCTTGATGTCAAGAGGGAGAGAATCATACTCCGCACGGCCAAGCCTCAACTGCTCCACGAATGAAGCATTTTCTTCAGGATCTGGCTGAGTGTTTACAGGTGCCAAGAAGGTGGGTTTGAATGGCTTGGCTGAGACATAAGTGTTGTTTGAAACAGGCCGAGCTACATGTCCATCATGCTGGTTGGAGGCGCTATGCTCTTCTCCATGCCCTGAGTTGTTCTGTGGAGTTGTGTTCTGGCCCACTTTCCCCATCATGAGAGATACCATGTCCATCAAGGCATCCATCTTCTTTTCAAATCTCTTCTGAGACTTATCGATCTTTCTCTTCCCCTCCCACTGTCATCTCTGTTGTTGGTGAACCTCTCATTACCCCCAACCGATCTCTCACCTTCTGCCATTTCAGTTTCCTGAGAAGACTCCCAAGGAGCCCTCAAAACCTCTGAAGTTGTCTGACCTTCTGGAGCCTGATAGGGCTGGAACTGTTTTCCAACCTTCTTGTCTTCCCTTGCAATGTACCTCTTTTCTCTGTCACTCATAGACAGTTTGTTCACAGGATGGCAAGATCTTGGCTCTGATACCACTGAAATATTCTGAGCCAAATTTTTTTATTTTTACAAATTACAAATTACAAACCAAAGCACCCGTTAAGGTTAGCAGCTAAACCAAAACGTTGTTGAAACAACTCTAACCAGAATGTACACCAGGATCCCGATGTGGGCAAGGTGTGAGCATTGGTCAGAGGATCTTAATCAAAATGCTTATGTAGGAACTCTAACCAAGAATGGCGCCGATGATGGCGAGCATATGGTCAGAGGGTCTTCTACACTAAGTACTGAAAGGGAACTCGACACCAAGTATGTGCTACCCAAATCCAGTATGGAATTGAGGCGACCATATGGCGGAGTATTACAAACTACAATGCTTGAAAGAAATAACTGTAATGCTAAAAATACTCAATACCCAAAATGTGCTTTCTAACCTGAACTGGGAAAGTAGCTACCATAGGGCAGAGATGTAATTATTACAAAAACTTCACAATGAAAAGTGAGCATTACAAATCAGAATTGAACAAGATTGAGAATTACTGTTAGTTTACAAAATGAAGATCATTCGCCTGCCAATAGCATAGAAAATTGAAAGATTAACATTACATCATATAAGAACTCTCCTTGGCTTGATTAGAGATGCCAAATCAATAAACCTCTCAATGACCAAAATAATAATTTTGTTTTTCCACAAATCTGCACTTTTAAATTAAAAACCAGCAACCTAGGAATTCACTCATATGCTCATATCTCTCTCTTATCTCATCCGATTAACTTGAAACAAAATGCAATATTCCCTAAGAATGATAGCGCCTAGGATAGAACACTAAAATTAGATCAAAAAGCCATGTATTAATTATGCACAGATCCCAATGCAACAACATATGGTATGACTTTCTAGAAGGGGCAATCTACCTTTAAAAATCACAGCTATCTCTAAAAAATCTATGAACTGGAGGAGAGTGATGCCTAGACTTGACAAAGAGAATAAGATAATACCCAGAACAATATTTTTGTTGTTTTTTGACTTATGAATAAAAACACAAATATGATGTAGCTAAACAATGCAATATTTGGAAAACCACTAATATGCAAAACTGAACTAACAATGCACAAATTGAATACAATGCTCAAAAACCAATGCAAAACTCACAAATTACGCTATCTCATCACTAGTTGTTGTATTGCAAGCAAGAAGCAATGCCCGAGCTAGGAGGCCTTCATTCCTCGAAGCAATCCAATACCATTCTGGCAAAGTAACAATACTGTAGACCAAAGATAATCTCAATGATGACCAAAGGCTTCCTTTTATAATTTTCGGTTGACTCTTCTCGAAACCCTAACCCTCTCTTTTGAGTCAAACCCTAATTTTTCCACAGGTAGCGTCCCACTTTTCCAAGCAAACTTTGTCTTTTAATATCATTTTAATTCTTTCTTGAGAATGGCGCCCACTTAAGCTTGGATTAAACTTCATAATAAAAGATATAATTAATTAATGAAGCACTGCCCTTAAAGAACATCTTTTAAAAAGACTTAAAGTGAAGAAGCTAGGCCAAGGGGGTCAACGTTAAAACATAACATTAAAACATGACTTTAATTAAATAGCTCAACTTATCTCTCCAAATGTGCCCGAAGCCATAAATGAGCAAGCCAATTGATCAAACTGAAGTAGGAAGTCAACCATGCCGAACCCAACTAGAAAACTGCCCGAAATAGAATTTACTAAAAATAGTAAATTCCTGAAGATGCTCATAATGCCAAGAACATATCACTGCGAAGCTTTCTGAAAACCCAGAAAGAATCTGCCATTGAAAACAACCAACTCCGAGCAAGAACATCCTTCAAAATAGGAAACCCTAATTTTACCTTCCAACTAGCCTTTGGGTCTCCGGAAAAGGCCAACGGTCACTGGAAAGATCAAGTTTGAGAAGGGGACATTACAATACATCATAATTTTTGTCCTAATCCATTTCATCAATAGTATGTGCCATTTTTATTTTATAATCAAACATGTGGATTTGTCTATGTTGATTATGCCATTATCATCTAAATCTTTAGAAGTAAGCAAATGTTAGTCTCTTGAATCAACAAACAAACTATTTTTATCTATTGTTCCTACTTTTGAAGAATGATAGGTGTTGCAGGGAGAGAAATTTAGTCATTCACCGATGGTTTTTTTGGATACCACCAAGTCTAAATTAAGAAAGAATACCAACCTAAAACAACATTCACCACAAATTGGGGATCATTCATGTATACAATAATGTCCTTTGGATTAAAAAATGCACCGACACTATTTAAAATAATTATGGTGAATACATTTAAGGAGTTTATCCATGACTTCTTAGAAGTATATCTAGATGATTGGACAATCTACAACCTAGTTAAGAACCATATTCAATCACTTTGAACCATGCTAGAAAAATAGAAGTATGTAAATATTCTTGAATATCAAAAAATACATTTTTACAATACTTCTGGCACATTACTAGGGCACACGATATATAAAGAGGGACTAATGGTAGATCCAATGAAGATTTCCTTGATTTTGGCATTGCCACTTCCTAAAATAGCATTGAAGGTTAAGAAATTTCTAGGCTATACAAGGTATCATAGAAAATTTATCAAAGGATATGCCACCTATAGATTACATCTATTGTAGCCTCTAGTAGGTTATTAAATTGATAATTTGCGTAAGGCTTCACTCTTATTGTTGGACCCATGGGCATATTTATTTTATTGTTCAATGGCATTTGTGAAAATTGACATGTTTTAGCACCACGCACTTTCTCTCCAACCTGACAACATCTATTCTCAACACATTGCATAGGAGTGCCATGTAGCGGCTCTGCTTGCCACCCTTTAAATGATATTATGTGGTCACTATTATCCAAGCCCATATTTTTTAAGGTGCCATGTGTTGAGTTAGCGCAAGTATAAGGGTGTTTTGAGTGTGAGGAGTGATTAAAGGTGCACCATTTTCCCAAGATTAGTCATGGGACTTTGCAAGAGATGCCACACGTTAGGGTTGGGAATTATGGCAGCCGGGTAGGTGTTTGTCTAGCTCACCATGCGGTTAGAATGAAGAAAATGGGATTTCCAAGTGGCATTATCACCGTGAAGTGAGGAAGCTATGCTTTCCCACTTGTGCAGTTGCAACAATCAAGTAATGTCGGCTCTTGTGGGAGGCATGAGGTTAGAATCTTTTCAATTGCAACCATCTCTTTTCGAGGGTGAGTTTTCTCTATTGAGGCTTATTTTATCTTTGTTTTTAAATTCCTTTATGGTTTATTGAAGGATGGAATACGCATAACTAGTTGGAAAATAATTGTAACACAACAAACCTTAGTGTGATATGTTCTTAAAAAACATAGACTGAATATATAGAACTATGCCTTATTTTCCTTTTCTATGTGTTTATCTCTATCTATTCTCGTTGATTTCATATTTTGTGTCTATTTGAAGTGTTAGTAATTATGATTTTTTCTCTTCCAGCTTTTAGAATTTTAGTTGTCTTAATACATGCAGAGTCTTGAATCATGTTTAATACTCTTTAAAACTTCTTGCATAAATTGGTTTAATCAATATTTTGTTATGCTATATTAGGTTTGAAATGTTGTAAAAGCTTGGCACATCACCTTAGAATAGCTTGTTTTATGCATTTTTTTCATTCCTTCTCCCTTTTCCTCCCCGTGTTAACACTACAAAGAGTTGACTTCCAAAATCTTAGAGATTGTTCTGCACAATGCATTTTAGTCCCTCATTTGCAAAACTTCCTATAGGTTGTTTTTCTTAGGCACCATCTTTAGAGATCAACACCACCCTCACAACTCCTTTAGAAGAACTCATCAAAAAGAGAATTAATAAAGCTATTATCTAGACTGACCAATGTCAACAATCATTTGACACATTGAAATAGAAAATAGCAAAAACCCTTATTCTTATATTTCTAGACTAGTCAGTACCTTTTATGCTTTTGAAATTGCAATAGGAGCAATCCTTTCCCAACAATGCAGAAATAAATATCACCCAGTTGCTTTTTCTAGCTACAAACTTTCTCAAGCCAAGAGAAATTATACTACCATTGAATGAGAGGCCTTAGCGATGGTCTACGCATTACACAAATTCTACCACTATCTCCTATCCACACCATTCACATTTTATGCCGACCAAGAGTCATAAAAATTTCTATTGAACAAACCAATGATACAAGGAAGAATATGTAGATGATTCCTATTGTTTCAAGAATTTAATTTTAATATAATAATAAAACCTGGAAGGAATAATCAAGGACCATATAGTTATCTAGAATTGATATAGGTGAAGAGCTAGAGGAGGCTGAGGAAGAGGAATTACCTAGCACCCATCTATTTTAGATAACTATTGTACCAAAATAATTTCATAGCATAGCCCAATTACTTTCTACCAAAAAATATCTCATTGATATTGTTACCACTATATTTTTGCCTTGTTTCATTAAAGTCATTCACCAACCTATAAGCAACTTAATCTTGCGCATGCGGTATTTTGTGTTATCGTTCAAAGCCGAGCGATGTTTTGTATAGTTCATTGAACCCCCCACCTTGCCGCTTGTGCATATTTTACACCACTTTTTTGTTTTCTTAACCAAAGCAATGTTTTGTGTGTTTTGTCGAACTTTCCTTTATTGCTTGTGTGATGATTATTGTTTGGGCAATATTTTGCCATAATGCTCGAACTCAGGTGCATATTTGTGAAGTTTGTTGAACTCCCCACTTTACCGCTTATAAACATTTATTTTCAAATTTTTGAAAGACAATTATATTGGAAGTGGTGACGCGATAGCTACCACGTGTCATGAAGCAAGTTAAGACATTAAATGCTCATCTACTTACATGTTTTTCTGTGAGGTCAAGTCTTGAAAAGGTTTAAGGTGTTGGAAAAACATTCTCATTGTAATGAAATTCTCTGAGGACAAGCTGGATGAGGCGTGAAAATTCAACCTGTAGGGTTCCCCATTAAGGTATTTTCATAATTCACCTGTTTTAGTTTTTGGACTTTTTTTGCCTACATTTTAGAAAAAATATCTATTGTTAGAAGCTATTAATTCTCATCCATGGTGAGGGTTAAATATGCAGGTTATGAATAAGTGTTTAGGCTAACCTATGAGGGACCAAAAATTGGTGATACCCGTCTAGGGCCTATTAGTTTGGATGAATTGCAGGGAAAATTCAATAAACCCAATCCTTCGCCCATCATTGAACGGGTGATAGGTAGCGAGTTAGTTGAAGCTATTGCATTTCCCATAGCCGTGCAATGCCCCTAACTCATTCTAGAATGCATTAGGCATTATAATTCATAGACATTGGAGGTTACAACAAAAGATAATAGACTTGTTTTGAAAGTTCAAAGGTCCACCTTTGTGTCTCGCCTAAGGATTCCAGAAAGGGATGAGTATTCACCGATGAACATGACAAATTCCCAAATTGAATTTACTACAAAGAAAGGGGTTTACAAAAATGAGATAGCAAATAATTGGTTGGTTAAACCTAAAAAAGGTAAGTCCTAATTGCCTTGAAACCTACACATAAATTATTTTGTAGAAGTGGTCGACATTGTGGTGCTATTACATAGGGTAAGGGGAAATGAAAATGTTCATGGATTTCAAGAGTGGATGCATTTCTTTATCCAAATTATATTGAGTGGAGAACAATTCCTCGATTGGGTAGAAATTATTAGTGACCGCCTACATGAGTTAATGACATTCTTTACCCTCAATAGGGTTTTCTATATGTCCTCGTATTTGATATATGCCCTTGCTAGCACTAGACCTTGGCCTGGATTAAGACCAAGTGATTTTCCTCTAGGTAAAGTGTCAATTTATGATTATTTTGATAAACTTTAGCTTCATAAGAGATTTTTCATTTCAAAAGAGTGGCTAACACTTTCACCATGAGAATGGTCAGGGAGTTACAACGATGTCCTACAATGCGACTATCGCCTGAAGTAATGCAATTTGTGGACTTCTATGGTAGTCATTTTATTCAATTACAAATATTCTCATACATAAGGGTTGGCAGATATGTTGGATTTCCTATAAAATTTCCTAAATACCCTGAAGATAAGTGGGTAATTATTGAAGTAAGCAGGCATTTGGCTGATGTTAACAGATTATGCCAAGGCAGGAAGAGATTGATAGTTCATTTCCCTTTTGGTTTAGGTGCTTATAGTTGTCAATCAATGTTTGATGCCCTAAATATTGAAAAAGAGTTGTCCAAGTATAACATGCCTTCATATGAGGAGCAAGTTCCTTTTGATTTAAAAGATTATAATAAGAAGACTCTAAAATTGAGCCCCAATTTTTATCACCAATCAAGCCTTGAAGATTATTGGGCTGATTGTTTTGATGAATATGAGGTCAAGAGAAGAAGTTGGATGAGATTGATAGTGGAATAGATAATCATGTATGATTTGAAGTGGGATTTACAGGGCATTGTGGAAGATGGGTCTAACATGGTAGACCCGGTGTATACTGAATTAATAGAAGACCGGCCTATTCCTGCCATGGACTGGAACTTTAAAGAGAAAGAGACTATTGAAGCAAGGACTACTGATGTTTTGACTAGAACACGAGAATGGGTGACCAAGAAGAAAACTGAAGAGTCCCACCCTCATACTAGGTTTAAAGATTCATGACCCACCGAAGGCACTTCTCAAGCCTTTGCAAGCTGCGAGCAATCAACTAGTAATGTTTCTCAATCATTACCATCAGGAGCCCAAGAAGATGGTGGCGAGGACCTACCAGATAAGAATGTGTATTCACAAACCTGTGGAGAATATATCTTTAACCTACATGCTCTAGAAAAGGAAAATGAAGGAGAAGAGGAAGAAGAGGGTTTGGAAAACCTAAATATCAATTCCTCTCCCTCCCAAGATGAATCACTTGTTAGAGAGGTAGGCACATCTCAGAAGTCACAAACAATTGCACCTACAGAGGACACTCCTCTAGTCACTAGGACATTATTCGAGTCTCCAATTCTTAAGACAACTAAGGTCTCAGTAACTCCAACCTAGTTGGAGGATTCATTGTCATGAAAAAGAAAGGCTATACAACCTAGTTTGCCTAAGTAGGATATGGTGGGCTAACTATTGTAGATAACTTCAACCCCAAAACCAAAAAAAGTTAAAGACTAATACTAGGTTGATAGATGATACAGAAATATGAAGGCTCCAGATAGAGATTGTGCACCCTTCAGTGCAAAGAGATGTTTCTCAGGTAGTAGCAAGTGATTTCAAGGTAAACAGAGTAGACCTTAGTCCTCCTACCAGGGATGGAGATGTTCATACTTTTCAGGTATCTACGACCATGATGGTTGAGAGATCAAAAAAGGATAATGAAAGTAAAAATGAGTTGAAAGCCCAAGTTCGAGACTTGACCGAATGTTTAAGGTATATCTTTGAGCTTGTTCCTAAACCCCTCTCTCACGTCGATTCTTTTGTAGAATCTCTAATTGTAGTTGGAAAAGAGGTCATGACTAAAATTAAAAGTTTTCAAAACCTACGCAAGGATTTGGATGATTGGAATGAATCTTTGATTAAAAAGGGAAGCCTCGTTACTACTAAATCTATAAAATGCTTCCAAGAGACAAGTGCTTTGAAAACCACCTTAGGGGAAGAGATCACTGCGAGTGAAAAAGAAGAGAGGCTATGGAACAATTACCAAATTGTATTGAAGTTGATGTTAAGCTCAGACATGGAGAAGTTGGTTGCAGACCAGGTTATACCTAATGCTTTAGACACTCGTTACCTACCATGGATTAAAGGGGTAGCGTGGAAGTTACAGATTACTAAGCAGAGTTTGCAGAAGCTTAAGGAAATCACTAATGAATGCACTGATGTTTCAAAAGAAGTGTTGGGTAGCTTGGTGGCTCTTGGTTTACTCTGAGATAAAGATGAAATGAGGAATGACATGGACACTAAGAGTCTGGCAGAAATTTTCCAGAAAATGGTTAAGGAGACACTTGATTCGCCTTCACTTAATGTTGAGCACTTGTAGAAACTTAGCAAATTATACCTAGTCTCACTCAAGCAATTGATCTCATGAAGGTTTGTGAACGTCACATGGAGATAGCTAAGGACAATCATCTAATATGGAAGGTGAGGATGACAAATGTAACTATCCCTAGCATAAAGACTTGATGCACATCCTTAATGCTTTCCAAGTCTGGTGAAAGAAACCCTTGGTGACCCTAGAAGCTGGAAACAAAGTGACGCCATGATGATGACCTAGCTTCTCTTTCTCTCTTTTATGTGTCTTTTCATTTGATCGGCTATGGACATGAAGAGGCAGTTACTCATCTACCTATTTAAATGTATTTATTTTCATATGTTCTCTCTTTAGACATTTTTTGAAGATTGCTCAATACTGGTTATGAATGAAATTACTATTTTTTTTGTGCATTCGGTTGTGAAGTTAATCCAAGTTCTTGAATATTTATGTTTGAGAACATCTTAATGCATATCTTATCCTTGTGTAAGTAATGTAGTTCTTCATAATTGATTTCATTTCTCAAATTGTATTAGGCATATATTTTATTTCTGAATAGTTAATTAGTCTTTGTGTTGATACTCCTTATTTGTTGGATCTCGCACCTGATATTTAGGAATTTTTTGATATTGGGTATACCTTTCCTGCTTTATGGTTAAAATCATACATGGTATTTATTATTAGTATTTTAATTCATTGAAAATCATGTGAGGGAGATGTACCTCAAAAAAAATTCAAAGGATATTTATCTTTGTCTAAAGGTTGATAATCAGAGCTGTTTGGTTAATTTTGGCACCTTTCAGGTGTGGGATTGTGATTTCTCAAGGTGTTGAATCTGTTAGCCAATAGATTTTTGGTGACTCCGCTGGGGAAGAATTGTAAAGTTTTGGTTGTCTTGTCTGGGCATACTCCACGAGTAATGTAATTAACCCTAGATTTTCATAGATTTACTAGAGGGGAAATAAGTAGGGGAATTTATGATCCTATTTTTCAAACCCTACAAAGAAGTGATTTCTCTTATATTATTCCCTCTAGGTGAAGGGTTAAAGCTAGAAGAAGACCCACCTCATCTACTAGAACACCTGTCAATCACTCTATCTCCCAAGCACTTGTTTTATACGAGATTGTTTTACTAGTTGTGATGAATTTCCCCCTTAATATGGCTCATCAACAACCCCAACAGCCTATCCCTTGGGGTGCTACTATTGGTCCTTTGTAGTTAGGAAATAATTTGCATGATTTACCCAAGGGGTCTTGTAAGAATTTTCCTAAATTCCAAGGAGATGAGAAAATTTCACCAGAAGAACACATTAATGCCTTTTTTGCCACATGTGGTGTGCTAGCAATACAAGAAGAAGATGTAGCTACCAGATTGTTCGTAAACTCTTTAGCTGATGCAACGACACAATAGTTTTATCAATTGCCTAATGGATGTATCACTAATTGGGCCACTATGCGCAGCAAATTTGAAGCCCGGTTCAAAAGTGCAGATGATGACCTAACACTGATAGCAAAAGTCACTCATATAAAGAAGGAAGCAAATGAGTCTATGAGAGACTTTGTGGCTAAGTTTAACAAGATAGTAAACTAGATTACGGTTGCTAAAAGACCCTCTGTAGAAATGCATAATTTTTTCTTCATCAATGTGTAACACCCTGATATTGGTGTTCTCTTAAAGAGGCAACCACTGAATACTCTTGAAGCTACAAAGGCATTGGTCATTGAATTAGAAGATGAATTTATTTTAGTTGGAAAATGGAAAAAAGAGTTACATACAAACAAAGAACTCCCTACTACTTCCTTTGATCTTATGATCTAGATGTTTGCTAATGACATAATTGCCCTCAAAAGGCAAATGTCAAAAGGTAATCAGCTCTATCAAGATATACCTAGGAAGACAATTTTTTAGCCGAGAAATAAGACACTACCCTTGCCTCCAACTCAAAAAAGGCTAGCAATTGAAGCTCCTCCTCCAAATAATAAAAATAATATGTGTGTCTTTCACCTCACATCTGACCATGATGATGTTGACTGCCCTGAAATGAATAGGCTTATGCAATTAACTACTACCAAAGAATTCATTGAAGAAGTCACGGAGGAAGGCACTTCATCTAATCAAAATGGCGACTCTACAAATGAATACTTAGAATACGAACCCGACGATGATAGAGGAGGAGACGTGTACATCACTTTGGATGATGTTACCCGTGTTGCTATCACTCGAAGCCAACAACATCACAATCAAAAAGGTACTCCTAGTTCTCCTAAAGTTTACTCACAAAAGCTAGTGCAGTCTCCAAGGGTGAAATTTTTTCACAAAGTGCGGTCAATAGCTCCCCTAAAAACCCTATTTTATCACCCCTTGAGGGTCAAACAGGGGCTTTTGATATTGTGGAAATTTGTAAAACTACTAAAATCCAGATTTCTCATGCTGAATATTTAAATATGAACCCTAAGGAATTTGATAGGTTGATTGAATATGTTAGGCCAAGACATTTAGAATTACATGCAGGCCTGGATGAAGCAATGATTAAATTCCAGGACTCAACTGCTAATACCACATCTTGTAGTAAAATGTCCTCTCCATCAACCTCTGATGAAAAACCATACCCATTCTATATATCATTATTTGTAAATCAGTTCAGAGTTAACAAATGCATCATTGACTCAGGTGCTTCTGATAATGTCATGCCTACACAAATTGCTAAATCTTTAGGACTAGAAATGACCAAAACTTTCAAAAAGTGTTATTCAGTGGATTCCAAGCAATTTCCCTTGGACAGATTAAAGATGCTCAAGTTGTACTTACTACCTACCCAAACAAGTGACTCAAACTCACGATATTGGCTGCAGATATACCTACTAGTTATGATATGCTTATGAGCAGGAGTTTTTGTAAAGACTTGGGGGGAGACAAATAGTTGGATTGGTCATATGCCACTATACCTATTGGTAAGGAGAAAGTGCACCTCGAACCTAAGTCAAATGCCAAAATAATTGTGCTCAAGTTTGAAGATCCAAAAGCACAGATCTTGTATGAAGAAAATGAGTTTGGAAACAATATGTTGTTCTTTGGAGAAGAAAAAGAGATGATATACATATTCCAGATTCAAAACCCAAGATATGGATGATGGAATTTGATGGAAGTTGTTCCCATGTTGGGTTAGGATCAGGGGTCGTTCTCATTTCTCCTTTTGGTGAATGATTCCCTTTTTCCTATACGCTAGAATTTGAGAATACAAACAATAAGTTGTTGAATATGAATCCCTTTTGTTAGGGTTAATCAAAGCTAAGGGTATGGGAATAAAGATGCTTAAGGTTTTGGGAGATGTTGAACTAATTGTTAAGTAGGTGCATAATGTTTTCACTGTTAAGAATGAAAGGTTAAAGCATTATCAGAATCGAGTTTGGGATGCCATTGAAAGCTTCGATGCCTTCTCAATAGAATCCATTCCTAGGGAACTTAACACAAAGGCTAACTCATTAGCAGTTTTAGCCTCTCTGCTTCTCCTAGATCCAAAATTTAAAAATAAATCCTACTTGATTGAATTAATTTATCGGCCTAGCATTTTTGACAATGTTAATCACTAGAAGGTCTTTGAAGATGAAAAACAAATTCAGGATTTCTTATAAAATGTTGGGGCCTTTGCTCAATTCTTCTTCGAAGGAAGTGATAATCAATGTAAAGAATTTTTCCTTGGAAGCATGGTCGACCTCCAAGATGAAGTTATTCAGTTAAAGGGGAATAAAATACCTAAGAGATTGATTTCTCTTGAGGACTTGTTTGACCATCATATCATTCTATAAAGCAAAAAATGAGCAATTTTTCTAGACATTCCGATGAATTTGAGGCAATAAATATTGGGGACCCTGACTCTCCTAAAATGGTCTATATCAACAAATGTTGCTCTCCATAAGAGAAGGAAAAATTGATAACCTTGATAATTAAATATAAAGACGTCTTTGCTTGGTGCTACGATGATTTGAAAAATTTCATGGATGGAAAGTTTCAACATCACATACCACTTAAAGAAGGGAAGGTTGCCTTCAGACAGAAACAAATAAATTACAATCCCATGGTAATTGATGCAATTTTTAGAGATATTGACAAAATGCCAAAAGCATAGATTATATATCATATACATCATTCTACTTGGGTAGAGAATATTGTACCAGTTTGCAAGAAAAATGGGGAGATTAGGATATGTGTTGACTTTAAGAATCTTAATCAGGCATCACTAAAGGATAATTATCCCCTACCTAACATGGACCATATCTTGCAAACAAATGTTGGCTCAGAAATGATGTCTATGTTAGATGGATTTTCAGGTTACAATTAGATCAATGTGGCAGGAGAGGACTAGCACAAAATGGCTTTCACTATGCCTTGGGAAACTTTCACCTATAATCAAATGCCATTTGGACTCATTAATGTAGGAGCAACCTTTCAACGTGCTATGGATCTATCTTTCGGTGACCTCTTAAACAAGATCATAGTCATTTATCTTGATGATTTGACAATGTTATCTAAGAAAAGAGTGGATCACCTGCAAGATCTGGAATGAGTTTTACAAATACTTAAAGAACATGGTATCTCTCTCAACCCCAAGAAGTCTATTTTTGTTGTCACTAAGGGAAAAATTTTAGGTCACATCATGTCTAAGAAAGGCATTAGAATAGATCCAAATTGAGTGAAAGCTATATTACAACTAGGCCTTCCTTCAAGTCAAACTAGTGCGAAGTCCTTTTTTGGTCAGGTGAATTTCTTGAGGAAATTCATTCCATATTTTTCTAAAATTACTAAGCACATTGTGGACATGATGAAGGAAAAACCAAGTTTTAAATGGAATGAAGCTAGGAAACAGACCTTCAAAAATATCAAGGGAGAAATTACCCGAGCTCCTATCCTAGTCAGTCTGGACTTCAAAAAGGACTTCATTATCTATTGTTATGCTTTTGAATACACTACGTTCATCGTGTTGTTACAAGAAAATGAGGATAAAGTTCAAGCACCCATTGCCTTTATGAGAAATCCATTAAAGAAACATGAGCATAATTATTTTCCAGTTGAAAAACACATGTTTGCAGTGGTCAAGGTAGTTAAGCAGTTTCGCTTCTATATCTTGCATTCACACTCGGTGGTATATGTGCCAAACCCTATTGTTAAGAGTATATTGACTCAATAGGATATTGATTGCAATAGGAGGGGTAGATGGATATAAAAGGTGTGGGAGTATGAATTAGACTTGAAGCCTACAAAATTAGTTAGAGGAAGAGGACTCTACAAATTGATGGCAAAAAATTTGAAGGAAGAAGAAGAAGATGAGGATTTACCATTGGTTTTGACCATCAGTTTACAAGATGAATGGTTTTTTGATATAGCCTACTTTCTCACATATGGACAATGCCCGTATGAATTAGACTTGAAACCTACAAAATTAGTCAGAGGAAGAGGACTCTACAAATTGATTGTGAAAAATTCGAAGGAAGAAGAAGAAGATGAGGATTTACCATTGGTTTTGACCATCAGTTTACAAGATGAATGGTTTTTTGATATAGCCTACTTTCTCACATATGGACAATGCCCAAAGAATCTCTCAGGTAAACAAAAAAGGAATTTAAAATTGAAAGCAACTAAGTATGTTATTTGGAGTGACACCTTATACAAACATGGCATAGATGGGACTTTCTTGAAGTGTGTGGATAAAGCTCAACAAGAACGATTGCTTAATATTTTCCACAATGAGGCTTGTGGAGGTCACTTCTCTTCCACTATGACCACCTTCAAAATTATAAGGCATGGATAGTACTAGCCTAGAATGTTTAGAGATGCCTATCACTGGGTGGCCAAGTGCAAAAAGTGCAAATTGTTTGCAGGAAGACCTTAATTAGCAGCTTTACCACTCAAGCTTGTAGTTATTGATGGACCATTTTAGCAGTGGGGTCTTGATTTTATATGCCTAATCAGCCCATAGTCTAGTGGAGGTCATACTCACATCACCACATCCACTGATTACTTCACCAAATGGGTGGAAGCAATTCCAGTCAAGAATACCACTTCTGAAGTAGTCTGTGATTTTATTAAAGAAAATATTTTGGTCAGGTATGGAGTTCCACATAAGCTAGTTACTAACAATGTTACTAGTTTATCGTCTAGAAAGATTTCAATTTTCTGCTATGATTATGGAATCTCCCTTTCTCATTCAGCTGATTATTACCCCCAAGGGAATGGTTAGGAAAAGTCTAGCAACAAAAATTTGATAAGTATTATCAAGAAGTTAGTTGATGAAAACCAAAAGGACTGGCACAAAAAGTTGTATGAAGCCCTATGGGAAAACCAAAAAAATCCTAAAAGGGCTATTGGGATGACCTCTTTTGAGTTGGTATATGGAGTAGAAAGTGCACTTCCTCTTTCACTAGAATTGTCAGTTCATAAATTGCAAACTGTTATTAAGGAAGTTGAATTCAATGATGCCTTGGAGAGGAGGATTTTACATTTAACTAAGATACAGGAACAGTAGGGAGAGATGGTCAATAAGATAACCATACACCAGGCAAAGGATAAAAATATTATCGACAGGAAAGCTAGACCGAGAAATCTCATGGTTGGAGATTCAATTTTACTATCGGACAAGTGTAGAGAACCCAATGGCACTCATAAGAAGTTTGATTCACTTTGGATTGGTCCTTTTAAAATCATTCAGGAGTACGAGCCCAATACTTTTCATCTTGAATATCCTAATGGGACCCCCTTTCCCATTCCTTATAATGGGCAATATCTAAAGCTCTATCAGTTGTGATGCCCTCGAAACCCCCTTTCTGTACATAGTTAGTTTAGGGTTTTGGTTTTTTTTTGGTTTGTTTCTTTGCTGCTAGAGGGAGTGTGTTTTATTTTAGCTAAATTTATTGCCCAATGATAAAGCACTGATCATACTATTTTGTTCTAGGTTCATTACTTCATCCTAGTCAGTCTTCATCCCCAATCAGAGCCACTGTTACCACTATATTTTTGCATTCCTTCATTAAAGTCATTCGCCAACCTATAAGCAACTTAATCTTGCACGAGATGTATTTTGTGTTATCATTCAAACCCGGGTGGTGTTTTTTATAGTTCATCGAACCCCCGCCTTGCCACTTATGCATATTTTACACCAATTTTCCTTTTTCTTAACCAAAGCAGTGTTTTGTGTGTTTTGTCAAACTTTCCTTTGCTACTTGTGTGATGATTATTGTTTGGGCAGTATTTTTCCATGATGCTTGAACTCAGGCACATATTTGTGAAGTTCATTGACTCCCCACTTTACCGCTTATAAACATTTGTTTTCAAATTTTTGAAAGACAATTATATTGGAAGTACTGACGCGACAACTACCACATGTCATGAAGAAAGTTAAGACATTAAATGCTCATCTACTTCCATGTTTTTCTATGAGGTCAAGTCTTAAAAGGATTAAGGTGCTAGAAAAACATTCTCATTGTAACAAAAGTCTTTCAGGACAAGTTGGATGAGGTGCAAAAATTCAAGTTGCACGGTCCGCCATTAAGGTATTTTCAGAATTCACCTATTTCAGTTTGTTTTCTAGACTTTTTTTGCCTGCATTTTAGAAAAATATCTATTGTCAGAAGCTATTAATTCTCATCCATGGTGAGGGTTAAATATGTGAGTTATGAATATGTGTCTAGGCTAACCTATGAGGGACCATAAATTGGTGATACTTGTCTAGGGCATGTTAGTTTGGATGAATTGTGGGGAAAATTCAATAAACCCAATCCTCTACCCATCATTGAACGAGTGATAGGTAGCGGGTTAGTTGAAGATGTTGCATTTCCCATAGTTGTGCAATACCTCGAACTCATTCTAGAATGCATTAGGCATTATAATTCACAGACACGGGAGGTTAGAACAAAAGATAATAGACTTGTTTTGAAAGTTTAGAGGTCCACCTTTGTGTCTTTCCTGAGGATTCCATAAAGGGATAAGTATTCATCAATGAACATGACAAATTTCCAAATTGAACTTAATGCAAAGAAAGGGGTTTACATAAATGTGATAACAAAGAATTGGTTGGATAAACCTAAAAAAGGTAAGTCCCAATTGCCTCAAAACATGGACAAAAATCATTTTGTAGAAGTGGCCGACATTGTGGTGCTATTACATAGGGTAAGGGGAAATGAAAATGTTCATGAATTTGAAGAGTGGATGTATTTCTTCATCCAGATTATATTGAGTGGAGAACAATTCCTAGATTGGGAAAAAAATATTAGTGACCGCCTACATGATTTAATGACATTCTTTACCCTCAACAAGTTTTTCTATATGTCCTCATATTTGATATATTCCCTTGCCATCACTAGACCTTGGCCTGAATTAAGACCAAGTGATTTTCCTCCAGGGAAAGTGCCAATTTATGATTATTTTGATAAACTTCAACTTCATAAGAGCTTTTTGTATTTCAGAAGAGTGGCTAACACTTTCACCATGAGAATGGTCAGGGAGTTACAATGACGTTCTACAATGCGACTATCGCATGAAGCAATGCAATGTGTGGAATTCTATGGTAGCCATTTTATTCAATTCCAAATATTCTCATACATAAGGGTTGGCAGATATGTTGGATTTCCTATAAGATTTCCTAAATACCCTAAAAATAACTGAGTGATTATTTCAAAGTAAGCAGGCACTTGGCTAATGTTAACAGATTATGCCAAGGTAGGAAGAGATTGACAGTTCATTTCCCTTTTGGTTTGGGTGCTTATAGTTGTCAATCAATGTCTGATGCCCTAAATATTGAAAGAGTTGTCAAGGTATAGCATGCTTTCATATGAGGAGCGAGTTCCTTTTGATTTAAAATATTATATTAAGAAGAATTTGAAATTGAGCCCCAATTTTTATCACCAATCAATCCTTGAAGATTATTGGCCTGACTGTTTTGATGAATATGAGGTCAAGAGAAGTTGGATGAGATTGATAGTGGAATAGATAATCATGTATGATTTGAAGTGGGATTTACAAGGCATTGTGGAATATGGGTCTGACATGGTAGACCTGGTGTATACTGAATTAATAGAAGACCGACCTATTCCTACCATGGATTGGAACTTTAAAGAGAGAGACTATTGAAGCAAGGACTGCTGATGTTTTGACCAGAACACGAGAATGCGTGACCAAGAATAAAATTTAAGAGTTCCGCCCTCATAATAGTTTTAAAGATTTACGACCCACCAAAGGCACTTCTAAATCCTCTGCAAGCAGGCAATCAACTAGCAATGTTTCTCAATCGTTACCATTAGGAGCTCAAGGAGATGGCGGCGAGGACCCACCAGATAAGAATGTGTATTCACAAACCTGTGGAGAAGATATCTTTAACCTACCTACTCTAGAAAAGGAAAATGAAGGAGAAGAGGAAGAGGAGGGTTTGGAAAACCTAAATATCAATTCCTCTCCCTCCCAAGATGAATCACTTGTTAGAGAGGTGGGCACATCTTAGAAATCACAAACAATTATACCTACAAAGGACACTCCTCTAGTCACTAGGACATTATTCGAGTCTCCAAGTCTCAAGATAACTAAGTTCTTAGTAACTCCAACCTGGTTGAAGGATTCCTTGTCATGAAAAAGAAAGGCTATACAACCTAGTTTTCCTAAGCAGAACATGGTGGGCCAACTGTTGCAGAGAACTTCAACCCAAAAACTGAAAAAGTTAAAGACTACTACTAGGTTGATAGATGATATTGAAACAAGAAGGCTCCAGATATAGATTGTGCACCCTTAAGTCCAAAGGGATGTTTCTCAAGCAACAACAAGTGATTTTGAGGTAAACAGAGTAGACCTCGGTCCTCCTACCAAGGATGGAGATGTTCAATTTTTTTAGGTATCTACAACCAGGATGGTTGAGAGATGGAAAAATCATAAAGAAAGTAAAAATGAGTTGAAATCCCAGGTTCGAGACCCTACCAAATGTTTAAGATCTATCTTTGAGCTTGTTCCTCAACCCCTCTCTCAGGTTGATTCATCTATAGAATCTCTAACTGTAGTTTTAAAAGAGGCCATGACTAAAATTAAAAGTTGTCAAAACCTAAGTAGGGCTTTGGATGATTGGAATGAATCTTTGATTAAAAAGGGAAGCCTCGTTATTACTAAATCTATAAAATGCTTCCAAGAGACAAGTGCTTTGAAAACCACCTTAGGGGAAGAGATCATTGCGACTGAAAAAGAAGAGAGGCTATGGAACAATTACCAAATTGAATTGAAGTTGATGTTAAGCTCAGACATGGAGTTGGTTGCAGACTAGGTTATACCTAATGCTTCAAACACTCTTTACCTGTCATGGATTAAAGGGGTGGAGTGGAAGTTACAGATTGCTAAGTAGAGTTTTCATAAGCTTAAGGAAATCACTAATGAATGCACTGATGTTTCAAAAGAAGAGTTGGGTACCTTGGTGGCTCTTGGTTTACTCCAAGATAAAGGTGAAATGAGGAATGACATGGACACTACAAGTCTAGTAGAAAAATTCCAAAAAATGGTTAAGGAGACACTTGATTCGCCTTCACTTAATGTTGAGCACTTGCAAAAACTTAGCGAATTACACCTAGTCTCATCTCAAGCAATTGATCTCACGAAGGTTTGTGAACGTCGCATGGAGACAACTAAGGACAATCATCTGACGTGGAAGGTGAGGATGAAAAATGTAACTATTCCCTAGCATAAAGACTTGATGCACATCCTTAAAGCTTTCCAGGCCTATCGAAAGAAACCCTTGGTGATCCCAGAAGCTAGAAATGAAGCAACGCCATCGTGATGTTCTAGCTTTTATTTCTCTCTTTTATGTGTCTTTTCGTTTGATCGACTATGGACATGAAGAGGCAGTTATTCATCTACCTATTTAAATGTATTTATTTTCACATGTTCTCTCTTTAGAAATTTTTTGAAGACTACTCAATATTGGTTATGAATGACATTACTGTTTTTTTTTGTGCATTCGGTTGTGAAGTTAATCTGAGTTCTTGAATCTTTGTGTTTGAGAACATCTTAATGCATATCTTATCCTAGTGTGAGTAATGTAGTTCTTTATAATTTATTCCATTTCTCAAATGGTATTGGGCATATATTTTATTTATGAATAGTTAATTAGTCTTTGTGTTGATACTCCTTATTTGTTGGATCTCACACCTGATATTTAGGAATTTTTCTAATATTGGGTATACCTTTTCCACTTTCTTGGTAAAAGCATACATGGTATTTAGTTTTAATATTTTAATTAATTGAAAATCATGTGAGGGATTTGTGCCTCGATAAAATTCAAATGATATTTATCTTTGTCTAAATGTTGATATTCAGAGTTGTTTGGTTAATTTTGGTACCTTTCGGGCATGGGATTGTGATTTCTCAAGGTGCCCAATCTATTAGCCAACATATATGACAACACATGATAAATAAGTGTTACTATGAAAATCCCTTCCTTTTATCTTAATGGAGGGAGCATTATACAAAAAGGGGAGAGATGACATTCTCCAAAAAGTAGTCTATGAACATGAACATGAGAAAATTTTAAGGGAAGCACATGAATGCATTGTAGGGGGGACATAATTGCAGAGACACTACTGCCCAAAAAATACTACTAGTAGGGTGATTATGGCCTAGTAAATGTAAGGATGCTAAGAACTATATGAAAGGAAAATCGAGTGTAGAAACGCTCCCCTAATGCAATTCAATCAAGGAAGCGGTTGCAAAACTTTGTTTTAAATCTTTAACATTCACAGTTTCTTTAAGATTACACATGCATTAATTATTATTTCAAATTTAAACCATTATAACACATAACACAAAATTTTACGTGGGAACCCTTTTGGGAAAAAACACACACACCAAAGCACAAATAAATTATATTATAGTAATATGGAAATTGCATACAATGTTTAGAGTTTACACTCTTGCAAGTGTTGATTCACTATGATATAATTCTAGAGTGAATCCAATAACATAAAGACATACATATATTATAATTACATTACAATAACAAATGCACTAAGGATTATAGATATTATAATCACATTACAATAACAAATGCACTAAGGCATCAATACATCCTTCTAATACATGGGCATTGATTTTTTCCATGTGTCAATCTCCCAATATTTGCATGCATGCAAACTAAAAATCAATAATTTGCACAAGTCCCAAGTGACCTGATTAGAAACCTGTCAAACATGCACATACATGCACCAAAATGCAAGCACATGCAAGGCTTGTAGCTCCAAAAATAAAGCAACCTCACATGCTAGGAATTTGATAGAGAAAATTAGGTTTAGTGCCAGAATATAACTCACCCACAACTCCTAGTCACTTTGAGTGACAACTTAGTCTTTGTTAAGCAAATTTCCTCTTCAAGCTTTAGTCAACATGCCACATGGCATATTAAGGGCACTCTTCCTTAAGTTTTTTACAATTTACAATGTTTAAATGTGCCCCAAGGTCACAAGTTTCACCTTTCCTTGATTTTTATTTTCCAAAGAGATAACTCTCACACAAGTGGACACTACCAATAGATGTTTCCAAAACAAATTTTCAAATGTCAACATGACACCCATTTTAGAGGTAGAAACAATTATCTTTTTCCCAATGGATCGCCCATGTGACATGTGTCACAATCTTTCTTTTTCACACCTTGCATGTAGGATGCCAACTCCTCGCTAGGTCCCACAAAGTGACTTAACAATTTGGAAACAAATATTATTTCATTTAATAAATTAAATCAAAAACTTAGAGAAAAATAATTAATAAATTAATCAAGGGACTCAATAAGGTTGAGACACCTTAATCCCAACATTCTCCCACTTTTCAAAGACCTTCAAGAGTCTCTATATCACTACTTAGGCCGTAAGACCCATAGAACTTACACACTATCTGAACTTCTTTATGCTCACTAGCTTTGTCAGTGCATCCAGAACATTCACCAAAGTGTCCACCTTTTCCAAATTAACATGTTCATATTCCACCATATCATGAACAAAATGAAAATACACATCAATGTGCTTTGTTTTGACATGGAAAGTAGGATTTTTTGCTAAACATATAGAACTTCAGTTATTACAACAGATAGTAATTTGTCCTGCATCAAAATCAATATTTGAACATAGTCTCTTAAGCCAAATGGATTCCTTACAAACATGAGTAGTTGTCATGTACTCTTCTTTAGTAGTGGACAAAGCGACTACATCTTATTGCTTACTCATCAAACTAATAGCACCACCAAACATCATGAAAACATATCCACTAGTGGATCCCCTGCTATCAATGTCACTCATCCAATCAGAATCCACATATCCATGAATTCTCACTGAATGTCAAGGTCTAGTAGGATAGCCATGAAAACATCAGGCACACTCGGAAGTACCCCGCAAGTACCTAAACACTCTCTTTACTGCATACCAGTGCACCCATCCAGGATTAGCCTTAAACTGGATAAGTACTCCCAATACTTGGGCAATGTCTAGCCTAATACAGACCATGAGATACATTAAGCTACCAAAAACACTTGCATAAGGAACTTTGGTCATGTCCTCCATCTCAGTAGGATATTTTGGACAATCCTCCACATAAAGCTTCATCCCCTACATAACAAGAACAACTAACTGTCTACAAGTAGTCATGTTGAATCTCTCCAACGCATAGTTCACATACTTGCTCTGGATTAACCAAATATTTCTATTAGCTCTATCTCTTCTGATCTCAATCCTTAGAATATACCCTTCTACACCTAGATCTTTCATCTCAAACTATGCTGACAATCGAGACTTCAAATTTGAAATCATGCTTTTTTATTCCTAATGAACAACATCATCCACATACAAGACAATAATGAGAATGTGACCATTTTCAGCCTTGTAATAGACACAATGGTTAGATTTGGATCTCAAAAATCTCAAGCACAACACATATGTGTTGAAATTTTGGTACCATGTCCTAGGAGATTGCTTCAGACCATATTGAGATTTTCTCAACTTGCATACCAAGTTCTCTTTTCCTTTCACAATGAAATGCTTTGGATATGACATATATATTTCTTCCTCCAAATCACCATGAAGGATATTTGTCTTCACATCCATTTGCTTGACTTCAAAGTCATGATTTGTTGCAAGTGATAATAAGAATCAAATGAATATCATCTTAGTAATAAGAGAGAAAATCCCCCCATAATCAATTCCCTCCACCTAAGAATATCTCTTCATGACCAACCTTGCCTTATGCTTCTCAACACTATCATCATGATCTATTTTCTTCTTGAACACCCATTTTCATCCAATGGGCTTTCGTCCTTTAGGAAAATGTACCAAATCCCATGTAGCATTATTTTTAATACTATCATCTCTTCATTCGTGGCTTCCATCATGGAATTTGTATCATGCATACCCATAGCCTCTCTAACAATCTTAGGCTCATTAATGTTAGTAATCAAAGTAAATATGCAATTGGAATCCAACATAGAATACCCAAATCTATTTGGTTGACACCTTTCTCATGTAGACCTCCTCAATAATTAAGGTTGAGGTTCTGACTCTTCTTTCAAGCTGCTAGAGCTCTCCTCATTATCAAGTCCACCAGGAATACGTAGTTCATCCTTTTTAGGAGTGGGTGGAATATGAACTACCTCCTTCTTCTTCTCTTCCTTCTTTGGTTGTAGATCAACTGTGGAAGGTTTCAACTTATGGAATATCACACTTCCACTATAGATCACCTTCTCTACACTTAGATCCCAAAGCTTGTACCCTTTCACACCGACACGATAGTCGATGAAGATACACTTCATTACCTTGTTCTTCTACTTAGATCTCTTCACATCAAGTACATGATCATAACACTCTAAGATGTCCCATCAAGGGCTTCTTGTCAGACCATGCCTCAATAGGTGTCTTTTCGATAAGAGTCAAAGTGGGAGACCTATTAATCAAGTAACATACAATAGCTACAACTTCAACGCAAAACCTTTGTTTAAGACCAACACCACTCATAATACTCCTAGCCCTCTCCATCAATGTTTTTTTCATCCTCTCTACAACTCCATTTTATTGTGGGGTGTATGGAGTTGTCTTGTGTCTCTCAATCCCATGGTCCTTCTAAAACCATTAAATTTTGTGAAACAAAACTCACCACCATTATCCATCCTCAAGCATTCAATTTTTCTAACAGTATGGTTTTCAACCAAGGATTTGAACTCCTTAAACCAACTAAAAACTTTAGATTTACTTATGACGACATACACAAATGTCCTATAATAGTCATCTATGAATGAGACAAAGTACACTAATCTAGACAATGAAGGAATATTAACTGGACCAAACACATCAAAATGCACATAATCCAAAACCCAAAAAGATTTATGAGAACTAGAATAAAATGAACCCTTAGGTACCCAAAAAGCATGACCATTAGATGTTGACACCACAATCTTCTTCTCTACTTGATCTGATGGTGAGGATGAAGAATCCAAAGCCCTTTTCTTGGACTTTACATAAGAACTATTATACTAAACTGTTCATGCATCCATCTTATACAAAGTAGCAACCCAAACACCCTTCGCAAGCACCATAACACCTTTGGTCATCTTGCATCTGCTACTCGAGAAAACAACCTGCACTTCCACATTACCCAAATTACTCATTGAGAGTAGGTTTCATGCAAAACTAGATGTGTAGGACACCATCAATCCCCCTCACTCTACCATCAGGGAATCAAATCCTAACACTTCCACGACTAACAATTTTTAGGTGAGAGTCATCATCCAGATACACCTTCCCATTTTCATACTCTTCATACTTTGAGAACCAACCTCTATGAGAGGTTATATGGAAAGAAGCACCTGAGTCAATTAGCCACACATTTTGATGTGTGCATTACCAAGGCTACAATAAATGCATTTGCATCTTCATATGAGGATTCAAAGTTAGATTTATCACTTTTTCTTATTTTTCTCCTCTTTGTAGTATTTTCAACAATGTCTGGATTTACCACGGTTCCAACATTTAGCCTTGGACTTTTTGTCAAGAGACTTAGATCTCCCCAAGACTTGGACTTAGATTTCTTGTCCTTTTTCTTCCCTTTCTCCTTTGATCTACCGTGAACAACAAGGGCCTCCTTGGCTATCTCAAAAGACTTCCTCTACATCTCTTCAGACAACAACGAAACAACCACATATTCCATCTTGAAGGTGGTGGTTGTGCTTCCAATAACCATAGCCAAGTGGTCCCACGAGTCTAACAAAGAACATAGTAGAAGCATGCAATGATCCTTTCCTTCAATCTTCACACAAACATAACCCAGTTGAGCCACTAGCATATTAAATTCATTCAGGTGATCAACAAATGATCCTCATTCCTCAATCCTCAGAGAATATAGTTTCTTTCTCAAGAAAAGCTTATTCACCAAGGATTTCCCTTGATAAATTTCACCAAGCTTCTTCCAAATACTAGTTGCAGTCTTCTCCTCATGGACATTTAGAAGCATGAAATCAGCTAAATAGAGTCTTATCAAACCCTTTGGCTTTTCGATCCATTAAGTTCCAATCCTCTTGTGAGGTTGTTGCTAGTTTTATACTGGATATTGCAGCCAATAAATCTCTGTCTATGAGCATATCCTTGTAGCATCATAAATTGTCACCCTTGAAAATTTCACCTTATGTTTGGTCCCCCCCTTAAATTATTGGACCTAATTGAGTATTTAATTTTCTAATTATGCATCCTATGTCCCATTTTTGATAATTTTCTACAAATTGCAAGTGGGAATTAATTGCATTTAATTAATACATTACCCCTGACACTAATTGTCCTAGAAAATAGGTCCAAGTTACTCACGCCATGGGTGTGAGTATCCTCCTATTTTCCCTCTAAATTGAAATATTCCATTGTTAGCAATTTGATATTTGAAATTCAAGTGTCTAAAATCAGCCATTGAGATTTAATTTTAAGGAAATTGAATAGTTTCCTATAAATAACTAGTTATTGCATCATTTCAAATCTAACAAGAGCTATCTAGGAAATAATTGAAACAATTATTATCAAGAGAACTATAGAGCAAGTCAAGAGATACATTTCAAAGCTTTATTATAGTAATTCAAGATCCTAACATCATGTCCAATTCCATGTGAGTTCATGTGTGTTCATGTTATCATTGTTTTGTGAAGGATAACACTTTTGTAGGTCTCCAAAGCATTCAAGCAAGCAATATCAAGACCTTGAGGTGATGTGCATGACTTAATTCCTTCAAGGAAGCCATTGAATGGTGGTGTATTGCAACACTTTGTGATTTCATCATTCCTTCCTATTTATTATCCATTTTATCATTGACATTTGTCATTGTGGAAGTGGAAACACTTACATGGGGTTTGATTGAGGCAAGCCCCTAAAATGGCTCAACATTTCTTCTCTTTGTGAATGTGCAGATCTTAGGTTTGAAGAAAATTGAAATGAGTTTGAATACAAGTTATTCATTGTTGCATTTGAAGACCTGCATCTTGTCAATCCAAGGAAACTCGGTTACCAAAATATCTAGCAATGTTTTGATAGATTTGCAGGCAAGAATCCGAAGCTCAGATCCGACATTAGAGGACCCTGAAAATAGATCTAGAAAAGAATACAAGGGCACTCACACCCTAGGCATCTTTGTTCTCAATTTTTTTCCCCAAATTTGAACCACAGGTGCGTAGTGTCCTGCTTTGCTCATTTTTGTTGTTTGAATTTGGTTGTGAACTTTTGTCTATTATGTATTTACATTAGAACAATAAATCGCACTATTAACTTGGTTAGATCATTTCATTTCATCATTACAACACTATCAAATTTGGTTAAGGGTTAGTTGACTCACCTATTAGGTTGTAAGTCAATCTCATACCTTGTCCAAATCCATCAAACCCACATTCCATCCTTGCATTTACAATCCATCACATCCCCCCTCTTTTCCTATCAATGAACATTTAGGAAAGGTGTCAAACCCTAAGGTGAAAACTAAAAGGTTCACATTTTCCATCATTTCAATCCTCCATTTTGAGTTTCCACAACTCAAATTTGTTGCCATTAAAATTTTCCATCTCTATTCTTACAAATGTGCTTGCCATCTTAAAACTGTAATAAGATTACAAAGTTCCCTTTACAAGAACTCCCATTGAATATAGATAAGCACAAAAACCTTACTAACCCACTACGTAAATAGAGGTGATCGAGCTCTAATACCAACTAAGTGCGAAAACGCTTCCCTAATGCAAATCAATTAGGGAAGAAGTTGCAAAACTTTGTTTGAAATCTTTAACATTCATAGTTTCTTTGAGACACAACACAAAACTTTACATGGGAAAACCCTCTCGAGAAAAAAACCCACATACCAAATCACAGATCAATTTTATTACAGTAATATGGAAATTACATACAATATTTAGATTTTATCCTCTTGCAAGTGTTGATTCATTGTGATACAATTCTAGAGTGAATCCAGCAGCATAACGACATATAGACATTACAATCACATTACAATAAAAAATGCACTAAGGCATCAATATATATCCTTCTCATACATGGGAATTGATTTTTGCCATGTTTTAATCTCCCAGTCTCTGCATGCATGCAAGTTGAAAATCAACAACATGTACGAGTCCTAAGTGACTCAATTAGAAACCTATCAAACATGCATGTACATGCACCAACATTCAAGCACATGCAAGGATTGAAACTCCAAAAATCAAGAAGCCTCACATGTAAGGTGTCCCATAGAGAAAATTAGATTTACTGCCAAAACATAACTCACCCACAACTCCTAGTCACTCCAAGTGACAACTCGGTCTCTATTAAGCAAGTTTCCTCTTCAAGCTTCAGTCAACAAGTCAACAACATGCCACATGGCATAAGGGTGCTCTTTGAGGTTTTTACAATTTATAATGTTCAAATGTGTCCCAAGATGACAAGTGTCAACTTTCTTTGCTTTTTCTTTTCCGAATAGATAAACTCTCACACAAATGGACCCCACCAATAGATGTTTCCAAAACAAATTGTCAAATGTCAACATGGCACCCATTTTAGAGGTAGAAACAATTTCCTTTTCCCAATGGAGCATCCATGTGACATGTGTCACAATCTTTCCTTTTCACACCTTGCATGTAGGATGCCAACTCCCTGCTAGATCCCACAAAGTGACTTAGCAATTTGGAAACAAATATTATTGCATTTAGTAAATTAAATCAACAAATTAGGGTTAAATAATTAATAAATCAATCAAGGGACTCACTAAGGTTGAAACACCTTAATCCCAATAGTATACAAAGAACTATGATATTTTTTAAATAATAGGATGACTACTACTCAAGATGAAATACCCCTCCAGCTAGTGTTAGCACAAGTTTCATTTGAGAAATGGATTGTTGACTTCATAGGACCCATAAACCCTTTGAAGAAAGTGTCTAAAGCTAGATTCATTATTATTGATATAGACTACTTAACTCAATGGGTTGAAGCTAAATTGACCAAAGATTGCACGGCATATACTATAGCCATATTTCTCTATCATAATATAATTACTAGATTCGAATGTCAATTAAGCATAACCAACACTTTTTCAATGTTACTCTGATTTTGGTCATCACCCTTAAAATAATTGCCCCTACTTGAAATTTTTCTAAGACTAAGTCTTTGGCGATATTTTCCAAAGTTTTACTAATATTGGCGAGTGACGCTTAGGTTATCATAACCTCTTCATATGTCATCTCCCCTTTTCAATCTTTAACTTACTCATTATATTATGTTGGTGGCCCATTATGAAGTTTTTATGACTCTTTGAAATACCAAAATTCGTTGTGAAGTCTTAGATCTAAAAGACTTAAATATTGGCAGTTTGTACTTAAGGTTTTGTAACCTTTTCAAAAGCTCGTTGGTGATAGAAAGTTGAATAGATTTCAAGTATAATCAAGATTTTTGATAGGTTCAAAAACCATTGGCGGTCCCTGACAGGGTTTCACGAACCTCTTATTTTACCGATTTGTGATGTGTTATTTTTAAAGAAGGTGAAGGCAGAAAAAGTATAAGTTTTCCTAAGTGTAGCGGATTCCAATGGAATTTTTAGAACTTCCTTAATGAATGATGGTAATGTAAAATCGATGATCAATTAGATACATGCAATCACAAAATGCCCATATGCAAGAAATCAACACAAACGAATACCATCACCAAATACAATAATGTAATTGAAACATGAAAATACTCATATGAAAGAAAGAAAAGAATACCAAAGTATCAAAAAGTTTATATTGTATTATATATCATATCATCGGTGTTTACAAAATTAGTATTTATATTACGAAATGGGGTTATCAGAATGTTATGTTCAAGCACACAAAGCAAATATTAGCACACATATTCCCTCCACCACCTCCAAGAGATGCTCAATTTGGGCTAGTGAAAGCAGGTTCTCATGTGATTGCAAAAAATGGGAAAAAAACCTCATATCATTTCACACTAGTCCCGCATGAAGGAGAATCACTACTTGTTTTGTAATCTCATGTTGGGTTGTAGTTACAATACAGATAACATCTCCCATAAGTCTAGTTTTGGGAAATTGGTTGAGTCCTCTGATGGCCACCCCCACCCTGTGCAGATATTTAGGTCGAACTAGACATTATGTCATCCTCATTCCCCGATCACATTGTCCAAAAGTATGAACCACGTTGTAGATGAAGCACTCCAAGAGTTCATTATTATGCCCACGAACCTGGTTCAAGAACTTCTCTCCCAAGATATCACGCAATACTTGTTCGTCTATCTTGCTCTGGATCACAAAGACCTCCCTCAATTGGCCCAACAACAACCTGAAGAAAGGGATACACTTGACTTCTTTGATCACTATGAATTCATTCATTGAAGCACCATCACTTTGTGCACTCGCCAATTTTAGGATGTCATTTAGATTGGTGAAATGTGGCCATTTCTAGTGAATTTATAGAGATCAGGGAGCATTTATGAGCTAGATCTCATTGAGACTTGGCAAATGAAAAGGTGATGATGTGGCATAAGTTAAATGTTGATGTGACAAGGATTCATTCAATTTTCCAAGTTGTTCCTCTATCATGATAGTTTGTGCATGTGAGCTTATGCTAATATGATTTTTTCATTTGGTTTAGCTTCTGGGAACCACACCAATTGCAAATATGATCTTCCACAGGGAAATATTTGGAGTGAGAAACATTTGGGTGACTGTCTAAGGCCATATTGATGAAAAATGTAATGATGATTATTCCTAAACATTAATGCTCTTGTGCTTATTGGTTTTCCAGGGTAGGCGATTAGTTGGCAAGAAGTTACCACTCTATCTAGCAACCATTTTTGGTAACTGCCAAGATTTGGGGGTTGTTTCCCTATACGTGTCATCAGAATGATTCTATGAGGGTCTGAATTTTCTTGAAGTACACTGTGATGTAATAAGGGAATTGGAACATTTTCTGAATTCATTTTATGTTTGTAATTATTTTCAATCTGTGAATTTTCAGTTATGGGTATGGTGTCCATCGTACCAATTTGTTAGTTGTGTGGGTGATGTGAGCATGTTCTTTGTGTGGGAGGTCCTCTTGGCATTATATTTATCTATTGTGATCATAATAAATCTCTGATACATTTCTTTATCGGTCATTGACTATCTAATTCTTTGTGCTTATGGTTAATGGTCTTTTCATTTTTCTCGCACTAAATTCATATTTTTGAATTAGTTTTTGTTTACCTTTTTTTATTTTGAGTTAAAAGCATACCCAAAATAAATTTTTATACACCTAAAATCGGTCACGACATTTAATTAATTAAATACTAGTTATTTAATTAATATTTCTTCTACTTATAAATAAATTTTCAATTTATTTATATAGTTCATATCTTCTAATTCTTCAAATCTAAAATCAAATTCCTCTAATTTAATTAAATAAACAAATTTCTATAAGTTTGTTTTATTTAATTAATTTTCACTAATCCCAAATTTGGAATTCAAGCACAAGTCTACAACTTTTCATGCCACCTCACCAAGGTCACATGAAATTAAATAATTCTAATTTTTAATTAGAATTATCTTCAACAAACTTTCAAACACATGGCTTATTCCTCACACACTTGATTCTCCCACACACTTGGCCTTTTCACACATTTTATTCTCCCACACACTTGGCCTTTTCCTCACACACTTGATTCTCCCACCCATTTGGCATTCAAACACATGGCTTATTCCTCACACACTTGATTCTCCCATCCATTTGGCATGTTGCCCTTGGCCAAGGGGACATTCTAATAATTCTAATTTTTAATTAGAATTATCGTCAACTTTTCATGCAACCTCACCAAGGTCACATGAAATTAAATAATTCTAATTTTTAATTAGAATAATCTTCAAAAAACTTTCAAACATATGACTTATTCCTCACACACTTGATTCTCCCATCTATTTGGCATGTTTCCCTTGGTCAAGGGGATGTTCTCCAAGATTCTTCTATCTCAACAATCCATCCTTCATTCTTGAATCTGGACCATCGATCGTTGCCACATCACAAGATGCTTGAAAAATCCTATAAATACACCCCTTTGCTATAGTATTTGGCATCCCACATTTGAGTAGAGTTATTATGCAGGAATATGTTTTGGAGCTCTGGAGCATTTGGAGTCTTATAGCATTTTTTAGCATTTTAACAAGTTTGCATTGTAGCATCATGTTAACTTAGAACCATGCTTTGCTTTACAGTTGCATTTTATATCATGCTTTTCTTTATAGTTGCATTTTAGTTTATCATATTCATAGTTTATATTTGAGCATATGCAGAATCATCCTAGCTTCATATCATAGCATTAGCATTGTATAAATCTAACATCATTATCCATTTGCCCAAACATCACCATTATCATAGTATCATGGCTTTTATCATATAGTTGCATATAGGAATTAGATTTCTTACATTTTTGAACATCTCGTTTCTTAAGTGGTCATTTTAACAATCATAGTGCACATATAAAATATGAGAGCTAGATGGTTTAATAAATCCTTAAGAATAGAGGACAATGGCACGTTTTTAGGAATTTAATCTTGTTTCAATTTGATTCAATTTTATTGATTAAATCTCTAATATAATACGTCTCATTGGTGTTTGTGTTGATTTGCTAACTTTCCCACATTTCACACACACAATCAAATAATGCGAGAGATTTGTACCTCTAAAATTCATAAAAAAAAGATCACAAATATAATTGTGACCTTTCTAGAGCCGTTAGTGAGATTGGCCTTTTCGTGTCATGGGGAATAGAGTTGATTTTTAAATATTACAATAAAGTGCCAGTCCATTCATTAATAGTCAATAATATAATAAAGGAATTACTAGATAATTTCATGACCACTCATAATTTCACACACCATACCATCCACAAGAAAATGAGGCAAGTGAAGCACTTAATAATTTTATACTCACTACTCTAACCAAGATGTGTGATGCAAATAGGACTAATTGGGACGTTAAAATTCTTGTGGTGCTCTGGGCATATCGCACTACATACAAACAATCTACCAAACACACTCCATTTGATCTCTTATGTGAAATGGAGGCCAACTTACATCTAAATTTTATGGTCCATAACCTTCACACAACACTAGCCTTAAGACACTGATGAAGAATCCATTAAACACCGATTAGAAGAACTAGATAAACTAAATAAAGCAAGACAACTGGTGACACACCATCTATGGACAAAAAGACAAAGATATAAAGCATGGCACAATTGAAAAATTAGGTCTAAATAATTCAAGGTCGATGATATGGTCTTACTCCATGATAGTAAATTTAAGAAGAAAGGAAAACTAAAAGATAGATGGTTGGTCCCTTAAAAAATTAACAACATTCTTGAATTAAGAGAAATACAACTAAGAACATGTTAGAAGGAACAATACAAAAATACTTCATAAATGGAGCACATATTAATACTATCATACTACCACAAAGTAGGGTTGACTTGAGTACAAGCCAACATTTTAAAAGGGGGGATGATGTTGGTAGGAAAGTGCAATAGTCAAACACCACCAAGTGAAACCTATTGCATCTTGTCGCAAAGATCTCGTGGAGCATAAGGTTCAAGAGATACCATCTAAAGTAGGGGTAGGATAGATGGGTGATCCGGGGGATAATTTTTTAGTGAAAATTGAAGTGTTCCCAATACTCCATATTTCAGCTTCATCAGAAAGAGAATGACGTCCTGATTCCAACGCAACTTGAACAGGGCGAAAAGGACTCCGTTTGTGCAAGTTACGGCCAGTCAAACTTCCAGTCGAACTGGCTTCAGGGGCGTCCAGAAGGCAGAAAAAATAATCATCTCAGAAATTGACGGAACCGGCGTCATCGCGAAGAGCTCGTCGAGACGATTTTGACGGCATTCGTTTCGTCGAAATCCGATGTCGTATGCTCGAGTTAGAAGCAGTCAAACTTCAGTCAACTTAGAGGGTACTGATGATGACATCATCATGCTAACGTGGCAGTCCGTACTGTATGGACACATATAGGGGAATTTTGACTTGACATGTGGTAGGTGACTCAGATCATACAGACCAATCAGCAGGTGACACGTGTCATTCTGTACAATACGGCATAACAGTCAGCATCCCACGTGGCAGTCCAGTCGGCGACACAGTCAGCGTACGGTTGAGCTACATCAGCAGGTTTTGGCCAATCCGGGTTTTACACGTGGCACTGTGTTTGTGCGCTCCTCTGGCCGGTGATCAGTTTGTTTTAACCAAAAAAATTGGATGGGGTTTGACCTCGTGATTTCCGCCGGACCAACTAACCTCCTCACCGTTGCACCAGCCGCGCGCTCATAATATTGTGTGGTAGCGGTTTGTTTTGTGATAATTTTTGAAGATTTGTTTGTTAAAACAAACCACCCGGCGGTTTGAACCCGCGCTGGTCGGGGTAACAAAATTATTAATAACCACTACGCCGCGGACTCACTCTAAATATATGATGGCATCGCTTTGTTTTGTCATGGGGTTGTTAGCCGAATGCCTAATAAAAGGCATATTTAGCCAAAACTAACAAGATTTGCACTAACCATCTGAAACAAGAAGATGTCAAAGGATAAATTAGTCCTGATACGACATGATAGAGGAAGATATGCATTTATTTTGGTGGTTAGGCCTAATTAGGCAAACTTTTTGTATAAAAGGAGGGGTATAGGCCTTTGTTTTCCAAGTCCAAGTGAGATAGCAAGAGAATGCTCAAGAGATTTGAAGACATTTCTGCACATCAGAGTAATGTCATGCTGCTGTGCTTGAAGGAGATGGTCTTGAAGCAATTGTAACTATTTTTGGAGCTAATCAGATCGGTCCTCCATTGGAGAGGGACCCGGAGACGTAGTCCTTAGGGACGAACTCCGTTATCAATTGTGGTTTCGTCTCTCTATTTCTTCTCTCTTTCTTTCTGTTCAGTTCATTATCTTGGCATTTATTTATTTTATGTTCATTTATTCATTTGAGCATTTAATTATGTAATCATTTATGTTAAGCGTTGTAATAATTGATCTTTTACGTTACGCATTCTGTAAGCAATTAGTCCTAGATCCTATATAGATCAAGTTGGTATCGAAAGTTTTGAGTGTGGCTTGTATTGGGTAAAACTGAATGCTAACGTAGATCCAAAGCTGCAACGAAAGTAAAGGAGAACTCAAGAATAAGCAATCCAGAATTGAAGATGCAGAGTTAAATCAACCAATGCTGCATGGAAGCTAAAGTTAGGCGTGGACAAAGTTCGAGCTCAAATATAAGGATTTCCAAAAACTATTCCCTTGACATGAAGGTGTGATGGTGGATGAACTTTTATGCCGGTGCAAGCGGTGCTTGAGGGAGGTTCTTCAGCACAAGAAGCAGAAGATCGTAAAGACATGTGAGGGGTGCCCAAAGAACTCCTTTCTCCTCCATCTCCTCTCTTTTCCCTCCCCTTCTTTCTCCTCCTTCTCCTTCTCTCCTTCTTCTTCTAATGTAACCATTTGCTGAGCAGTTCAAGTCTGCATCAAGCTTGATGTAAAATTCTGTTACCTAATCGTAGGGAGTTAAATGTCGAGAAGTTAGGATCTATTGGGTCCAACAAGTGAAGTATACCGCAGGATTCAAGGTCAGCAGGGTGATGCTCTAGATCAATTAGCAACTCCTTTCCTGCTGGGAGGTGCCAGCCACCCTGCGGGAGAGTAAAACTCCCCAGCAGTTCTGCTGCTGGCCGTTAATATGTCTTGGATGGAGTTTGTTGCTGCCCTTAGGAAACAATTCTATCCTTTAGGTTACATGCAACGGTTAACCATGAATTGGAAAACCTTTAGGCAAGGTAAGGGGCAGTCTGTTCAGGAGTATACTCATGAGTTTAGGAAACGGGCCATTGCTCTTAATGTTCCCTTGTATACCCAAGACACATTACTTAAGTATATTGGTGGTTTACTTTCTTACCTTAGGCACACTATTTTGATGTTGAGTCCCAACAATCTAGACGAGGTGTCTGTTCAAGCTACTCATATAGAGTCAAGGGGTAAGAACACTTTTAGTGATAACTTTTCCAAGAAGCCATCTAAGTTCGAGGGTAAGTCTAAAGGGAAAGAAAAAGACAAAGATAAAGGCAAAGGGAAGAAGACAGCTACAACTAAGAAAGAGGGTGAGAAACCCACATGCCCCCATTGCAAGAAAGAGGGGCATGATGATTCAAGATGTTGGAAGCTTCATCCTGAGTTGAGGCCGAAAAGATATGGAGGTAATAAAGGCAAGCAAAAGACTACTGCAGTGATTCAACAGGATCTTGGTTCTGACTCTGGAGATGAGACAAAGATTGTTGCTACCGCAATCCAAAGGTAAAGGAAAGGTATCTTTCTCATCCTCAGATGCAAAGTTTTCAATGCCGCAGTAAAGTACAAGTAAAAGAATCTTCCTCCTAAGGTTGATAAGCAAAGAAATGCCTAGAATTGTTTCACATTCGTGTTGTAACAAAACACACTAAGATTGATACTCTGTTTGATACGGGTTCACAAGTCAACTTAATATCTGAAGAAGTTGTAAAGAAACTTAATTTGGCTACAACACCTCATCCGAAACCATATCCACTCGGATGGGTTTGCAATGATGCACAATTAAAAGTAACTAAATAGTGTAAATTGAGATTTGCTATCACTGCAAACTTTGTAGATGAGGTAGAAGTAGATGTGGTCCCTTTGGATATTTGTGGGCTTGTGTTAGGGAGTCCTTATCTTTATGACAGAAAAGCAATCTTTTATAGGGGAGAATAAGTATCATCTTTTTAAAGATGGGGTAGAATACATTGTACAAAGATGCTGCGAAGACCAATCTTACACTAAAGCTAATGGCCAAATGAAGAGGTTGGTCAACCTGCAAACCTTGTATTGATGCTCTCTGTAAAAGCCAAAGAAGATGATAAACTTGCATTCAATAACTTGGGAAGATCCCCGTAAGTCATGTAAAGAAAGTCTTTGATGTATTGAGAAAAGAAGAAAATTGTATGTAAAGATGTCTAAATGTGAATTCCCAAGACATCCTAGTGTACTTAGTAGCTATGTCATAGGGAGGGGTCACTGAGTAGACCGTGGAAGGCTCAGCTGTCACGTAAATGGCCTGGGCTGCACACCACAAAGGCCGGGTTTCCTAGGTGAAGTTCAAGACTGGAGTAGCACCTGGCTGCAAATTCCTCTTATATAGCATCACCATTGCACACGTTAACCAGTACAAGAGAAAATTTTCAGTGGGGAGGTCCACAGCAGAAGGCTTTTGACACTTTGAAGGGGAAGTTGAGCACTGCACCAGTTCTGGCTTTACCAGATCTACATCAACCATTTGAGACCGAGACAGATGCGAAGTGGATCACATGGGAGCAAAAGATTTCCATGCAAGGAGGTAACTAGTTTGTTACCACTCAAAACCTTTCGAGCAGTAGTAACTATCCCACATAAGGATAAAGAACTTATGCTTTAGTTCGAGTAAGCCAAAAAATGTTTCCATTACATAATTGGGAAGCGTTCCAACTACTAATCGATCACCACCCACTCAATATCATTTCCAGTACCACAAACTAAACTGCAACTAAGTAGGCACTTTCGGTGGATGGGTTTTCTACAACAGTTTCATTTGGTTATTAAGTATAAGAAAGGAACCCATAACAAAGTAGTAGACATGCTCTCTAGACCTCCTATGATGAATGCTTTGATAATCCTTCAGAATAGTTCTATGGTTCATGAAAGTTTTCAAGAACAATATGCTAATGATGAGAACTTTAAGGATATCTATGCTGCTTTAATGAAAGGTAAACATGTAGAAGAGAAAGATTATTATGTGCAGGATAAACTATTATATCACTTGGGAAAATTATGTGTTCCAAAAGATGAACAAGCACAGGTTACTAGAGAGGCACATACCTCATTGATTGCAGGACACTTTGGGGTAAACAAAACATTGACTCAGCTGCAGAAATATTGTTATTGGCCTCATATGCAAAAAACTGTAACTAAGTATATTAGAGGTTGTGTTATGTGTGCAACTAGTAAGCCTAGTAATAGGAAGTTGGGTTTGTACACACCTCTACCTGTACCTTCTCGTCCATGGGAAAGTGTGTCAATGGACTTTGTTGGGGGGTTACCAATGTCTAGGAAGGGACATGATTATTTGTATATAGTAGTTGATCGGTTTAGCAAAATGTGTATCTTAATGCCATGTAAAAAGCAAGTCACTGCTGAACTGACAGCTCGTATGTACTTTCAATTTGTATGGGTTCATTTTGGGTTACCTACTTCTATTGTATCGGATCGAGATTCTCGATTCTTGGGGGAATTTTGGTCAACTTTGTGGGGACTCATGGACACCAAACTGAAGAAGAGTATAGCCTTCCATCCGCAGACCGGACACGGACACGCATTTAGGTTGGTAAAAACCGTGACGCCAGTAATCACCGTAGGTCAGCAAGCATCCTGTTGTGGATGAGTTTTATTATGTGCGCGATGCCTGGCTAACCATGCAGCACACTCTTTCTACTGGCGAGGTCTCCTTTGAGACATGCTTTGGTTAGTGTTCCCAAGACAATCGCATGGATTTTGCTTTGGAAAGATGATGCAGTTAAAGATGGATGCCATGATGCAAAGAAGGATTTGAAGTTCATCTAGAAAGTCCAAGCAATTTATCAGGTAGTGGAAGCACAGTTGGAACAAAGCCAAGCAAAATACAAGGTTCACCATAACAAGCATCACACTGATAATCATTTTTAGGTTGGAGACCGAGTTTGGTTACACATCAGCAAGGAAAGGATGCAACGTGAAGGTAAAAAGCTTAAGCCAATTAGGTATGGTCCTTTTGAGATCCTTGAGAAGATTGGTACTAATGCCTTCCGCCTCAATCTTCCTCCATACATGCATATTTACTCGGTTGTCAATGTTGAAAATTTGAAACTATATGAGCCTCCAATGATCCTAGATGAAGTCTCAGACATTCAAGTTCCATCAGTTGATGACCTTTCACTAGAGTACATGTCAGAGTTGCCAGAAGATGTTATTCTCGACAGGAATGTCAGAACTTCACGAAGAGGAGATGTTGAGTACCTCAGAGTGGGCCTGAAGGGGATGCATCCAAGCAAAGCAAGATGGATGGAGATTGGTAAAGTGAGAGAACTTTACCCTCACTTTCCAAGTAATCAAGCTTTCGGAGGTCCTAAAGCTCTCCAGTGGGGAGGCCTGATCTGGGGGACAATTTTTCAGTGAAAATTGAAGTGTTCCCAATACTCCAAATTTTAGCATCATCAAAAAGAGAATGATGTCTTGATTCCAACACAACTTGAA